>CM019067.1:9599301-9604301 GCA_009667805.1 Leptobrachium leishanense | reverse complement strand
AAGCCTCGTGTTTCGTTTCTTTCCCGCTACGCGTTTTTACCGCGATACGAAAGTACTGTAATATACCTGTGAATACCGTGTCTCAACATCTGCTTATTATTTTAGTAAACTATTTAAATTATAAAAACTCACAACGGTGTTGGAGTATATTTATTCCCTAGTGCGGGAGACTGACCCGTGGTTCAATTTTCAGCGGCTCCTCCGGGAGTGAGCGCTACACGTGGGGGCTCGTTTCCGGGATCTCAGTCTCTGGAAAAACCGCATTTAAAGGGTTAAATATGGATCCAGATGAAGCAGCAGAGTGGTGTAAAGCACAGGGTGGCCAGTTAGAGTTGAGTGTAGTAATGGATATTCCTGTAGGCACCTGGCAGAAGAGCAGATCCGCCTGGCCGTGGCAGCGTTGGCACCTGACCAGCGGGGTTTCTAGCGGACATTAAAGTGAACCCAGAGACTTCTCACACGTATGTTCTTTTTGAGTGGAGAAAGGGTGTTCCTGTGTGTTTTCAGGACGTGAGTATACAGCTAACCGACGACGTGGAAGTTCGTCTGATCCAGCCAAGTAAGCCACGTGGTGATTCAGCGAACATTCCTGCATCCAGCCGCTGGCCATGATCGGGCCGGAGTTCATTGCTGCTATTGGAGACCTCGTGGTTAAGTGTCAGAGGGCTCACCCTTCTTACATCAGCTTCGGATATCGGAAGTTGGAAAAATTTTCAGGAAACTTGCCAACTCCGGCGGAGAAGAAACCTTCGAAGAATGGGTGGAACAAGCGATGCAGGCTCTGGATGAGTGGGACGTCTCTGAAGCGCAGAAGAAGCAAAGAATTACTGAGAGCTTAAAGGGACCTGCGTCAGAGGCTGTCAGGAATCTGAAGCTGAGTAAGAGAGACTGTACTGCTCTAGATTACCTGAACATATTACAGGAAGTCTTCGGGCGAACGGAAAAGGCTGCTGAGCTAATGTACCAATATGAGCATACTTACCAGAAAAGGGGTGAGAAGATGACAGAATACATGAGCGCCTGGATAAGATGCTGTACCAAGTACTGTTGAAGAGAGGAACAGACCCCACTACAGTAGATCAGGTTAGAATGCATCAGATATTGAAGGGTGCCTTACCTTTAGATCCTGTGATGTTGCAGCTGAGGACTCGAGAAGGTAATAAAGAGTTAAATTACCTAGAACTGATTTGAGTTGTTCGGGAGGAAGAAGCCCTTCTGGAAGAGAAGCTTGGAAGAAGGGGAGAAAAGGTCTATGCGCAACCCATAGAGTATAACGAGTGTTCATCAGATGAGGAAGATCCGGAAGAGACATATGAGCCGGAAATAACTCAAAAGTCGTCAAACCAGGTGTATGGTGAGATACAAAAGACTCTCGCGAGAGTACAAGAAGCCCAAGTTAAAATGGAACAGACACACACGGACCTATGCCGGACAATCTTGAAAGTAGTAGAAATGCAGACTGAAATACTGAAGTCTCTCTCAGATATATGAACAGCAGCGGTTGCTGTGGTCTCCGACAGAGGATTTTCAAATGAGCCACAGGAAGAAAGTGTGCCCTCATCCTCGTGGGGAAGATGTTTTGCCTGTAGAGAATTCGGTCATTTCAAGGCTCAGTGCCCAGAAAGGAGACAGGGAGGGTCTCTATATGTGCCTGCTAGACCTAGAAGATCCTCTCCCTGGAGGTCTGATCCTATGTCACAGGAGGAAAATGTATGCCTGCAGTCACCACGTATGAGGACAAGGGTTAGAGTACAACAGACTGGGTCTACCTCTCCTGCTGCTACGAAAAAGTTCCCTGACAAGTTGATAGGTCCGTCGCCCATCATCCCGGTTCAAGTGGAAGGAGTCTATACTAAGGCTCTTCTAGATTCGGGTGCTCAAGTAACGCTGATTTACCGAGACTTCTATCAGAAATATCTGAAGCATATACCCCTGAAGAAATTGAAGGATCTCGAAATCTGGGGTATGGGAATGGAGAAGTTTCCCTATGATGGATATATACAGGTGAAGCTAGAATTCGGTTCGGAAATCGCTGGACAACCGAGAGTATGTGACACGTTGGCAATTGTGTGTCCTCGTCCCTCGGGAGCTAATCGAAGTTCTATGCTAGTGGGGATGAACGCTGATGTGTTGAGACACCTCTTAACCCCACTGGTCACGGAAGAGAATCCTGCTCCTAAGAAGGCACACTCGATGTCACGACCGGCCTGTCCACAGAGGGTCAAGGAACAGAGAACCACTACAGAAATAAGAAGGCTGAGGAGAACGGAAGGGACAGAGAAGGCCCTACGTTCAGGAAAGACTGTACAAGTACCGATTGGAGACAAATTATCTGTGCCTGGTCTGCCTATATCCCGTCCCGACTCCTACTATTCGGTCTCATCAGTTACGTTCCGTTAGAGAGAGTGAAGAAGACAGTGAAGAAGAAGGCTGGTGTCTGAGCTGGGTGTGGGCACCTGAGTCCCAGAGCGTCAAGCCGGTTTCTGACTGGGGTGAGAGTGATTTAGGGTCTGATATCTCTGAAGTTATGACTCGAGCACCTGCAGTACCTGAGACCTGGGAAGTTCCTGAAGTTTTAGAGGAAATATCCATAGATTACAGTTCTATGCCTTCACTGGAGGGCTCATATTCCGAGGAAGTGTTGGCTCCGATGGTTGATGAGAGAATTGAGCCTGTAGAGTCAGCTCTCCTGACTGAAGAGGTTCCCTAAAAAATTTGAACCTAAACGTTCAGTACGACCCCCTCAGAGACTCACATTTGATTCACCAGGACATAGCACAGAGGAGGCTGTAACAACTGGGCGGAGGTTTCCAGAAGTGTCAGCTCTAATTGCCAAGGTGTCTAAGGGTTTGGGGGAGATTGAGGAAAATTGCTGCCTGTTGTCAACCCTGAATATGTAGGCTAAAGTTAGAAATGTTAAGTAGAAATGTAATGCAACTGTTGTTATGTTATGTATGACCGACACATGTACCCGTTACACGCCCTTGGGAGGACCCAAGAGTTTAGGGGGGGAGAGTGTAGCGATGTGTGTAAAAAAGACTGTTCTGCTGCATTTACTTGCAATGGCCACCAGAGGGAGACAGAGACCATGGAAAGTTATGCTGGACAAACACAAGGCACTAAACTACCTTTTCCATGATGCTTTGCGTAAGGACAGGAAGTGGGTGTGTAGGAAAGAAAAGGCATCACCAGCCTCGTGGAAAGCATGCTCAGAGTGAGCTGGGAGCTGAAAGGAGAAGGAAGCAGGCCGAGCTGTGGAGGATCGTGACCAGGCCAGAGCGCAGGGGCTACCTCGCTGGTGCTGGGGGATCGGGACAGTGACCCTGCAGAGACCTGTCTATAACCACGCTGCGATCAAGGCAAGCAGAGGACCCGAGTGAGGAGTATCGCAAGTCCATTGGATGGGAGAGCAGGCGGTAGCTGGACAAGTCCGGGTGGGAGCAAGGAAAGCCAGACAACGGATCCAGTAGCCAGTATCACAGCCAGGCATTAAGCGGAGAGACGTCCTGGGTCAGCGGAGCCGTGGTGATCGAGCGGATGGGTGAGAGGCCTCCAAGGCCGGTTTATAAAATCAAGAAAGCACGCTGCTGTTTGTTTCCAAAACCCACAGGGCCCCAACTTGACTAGTCGAAGACATCGTTATAAGTATTCACTGGCCAGTTGAATAGTACCCGGGTACCATATACACACACGTACACACCCTTTACATTCCGGGACTTAACCTGTGCGGGACTCATTTGTTACGAATCGGAACAGGGGTTAAAGATACGTTCCGAATATATTTTTCTCTTTTCCTCTGCGCGTTTATCGTAATACGAAGAGATTGTATTTTTGGGTTTCGCTGCGTGTCCCTTTTTCGAATATTCGTGCAATTGCATTTCTTTTCTGTTCGGTTGTGAAGATATTATTTTTCCGAAATACGAAGCCTCGTGTTTCGTTTCTTTCCCGCTACGCGTTTTTACCGCGATACGAAAGTACTGTAATATACCTGTGAATACCGTGTCTCAACATCTGCTTATTATTTTAGTAAACTATTTAAATTATAAAAACTCACAACGGTGTTGGAGTATATTTATTCCCTAGTGCGGGGAGACTGACCCGTGGTTCAATTTTCAGCGGCTCCTCCGGGAGTGAGCGCTACAATAGATAGATAGATAGATTGATATGGGATAGATAGATAGATATGGGATAGATAGATATGGGATAGATAGCTAGATAGATAGATAGATAGATATGGGATAGATAGATATGGGATAGATATAGATAGATAGATAGATAGATAGATAGATAGATAGAATGGGATAGATAGATATGGGATAGATAGATATGAGATAGATTGATATGGGATAGATAGATAGATAGATAAATAGATATGGGATAGATAGATAGATAGATAGATAGATAGATAGATAGATAGATATAGATATGGGATAGATAGATAGATAGATAGATAGATAGATTAGATAGATATGGGATAGATAGATAGATAGATAGATAGATGATATGGGATAGATAATAGATAGATAGATTATGGGATAGATAGATATAGATATAGATATAGATAGATAGATAGATAGATAGATAGATAGATAGATAGATAAGATATGGGATAGATAGATATGGGATAGATAGATATGAGATAGATAGATAGATAGATAGATAGATAGATAGATAGATAGATATGGGATAGATAGATAGATAGATAGATAGATAGATAGATATGGGATAGATAGATAGATAGATAGATAGATATGGGATAGATAGATAGATAGATAGATATGGGATAGATAGATAGATAGATAGGATAGATAGATAGATAGATAGATAGATAGATAGATAGATAGATAGATAGATAGATAGATATGGGATAGATAGATATGGGATAGATAGATATGAATAGATAGATAGATAGATAGATAGATGATATGGGATAGATAGATAGATAGATAGATAAATAGATATGGGATAGATAGATAGATAGATAGATAGATAGATAGATA